>CCAG010000303.1:0-25361 GCA_001077435.1 Glossina morsitans morsitans | reverse complement strand
TCCTTCAAGAAACTATAATTTAATGCTTGTTCCTTGCATCGAACTTACCTGTATGTGTCTAGTAGTGTGCACGTGATTGTTAACACAGTTTAGATTAAACAACAAACAACAACTATTACTGTTATCAAGGATTTTTTTTTTTTTTTTTTTTCTTTACGAAACACAATTTTTATTACTTTTCTTTTGTCCAAATAAGCTTGCCAAACACTCAAACAAGAATAGTTGACAATCGCCCCACCATTGTTAATTAATTAAATTCCCAGAAGCGACTAAAGTAAAAGAATATTATTTTAGAAATAAAAACAAAAACAATACGCTCTTTCTCTCTATCTCTCTCTCTCTCAGCCCATACACATATGAAGAGCTAGAGATAAAAGCAATTAGATAATTGCATTCACTTGAGGACGTATCATGAATGCCCTATAATTTATATTTATTATTGTTATTGTAAATGGTACCTTGAGTTCATATATATTAATAAATGGAAAAAATAAATGAAAAAAAAATATAAATCTATTCAGCTCCAAGTCCCATCCTCGGCTTTGCAATATATACAAAAAGAAGAGTATATTGTAAGTCAATTTTCGATGCTTCATAATCTTTCTTAGGCATCAAACTTGGCCTTCTCATTAGATTGAATATTTGTAAAGAGTTTTTAACCTATCATTACCTAAAACTGTTTTCTAAACGCTTTATGAGTTGATTAAACCTTACCAAAATCATTGTGCCTAAGTGATGCAGCTGTTTATTGAGAATTCACGAGAATCAAAAGTTGACTAAAGACGAAAAGTCTTTGTTAGATAATAGCGCCACGCATGGACCCTTTATAGTGTTCGAAAAATCAAATTCTTTACGTCCAAAAAAACCAATGTAACTATTACAGATAGGCGCGGACACATTTTTCAAAGAAGCTTAAAGATAGATCGATTAGTAACTATCGCCAAAGCCGTGCAAATTGCTATTACTGTTATTTAGATTTAATTTATTTCATACATTCAGGATTATGCTATATATTCCAAGAAGTATTGAGGTGTCACGAGATTGCCTTCGTTACTTCGTTATACTTACACACATTCACTTTTGAAAGTAACTACGCTAGCTATGTTAGTAAGATCATTATTATCTATGTTCTGAAATATATATTTTTTGAGGAAATTTGCGCAAAGTTGATTTAATCAATTTAAAATCGTATACTTATCGGGAATGAGGATTAGGATTTCCAACTGTTTCAAACAAACATAATGAACGATGCATGCTTGCTTGCCAGTAGTTTGCCGAAGGAGAAAAAGGCAAAAGCCAATCATTCGTTACAGCTGTTTAATTAAGAGTCAGCTGTTTTCATATGCTTATTTATCTTCTTCGTTCTATTTATTGAGCACACTCGTAAATACATATGCATATATATACACATACTTTCTTTCTTTTTTTTTGTGTATGTTTCCTCTTCAAAAACAGTAGTATATCACCTCTTTCATTACATAGTTATACACAGCATTTTCCAGAATGACAGCAAAAATAAAAGACTTATTCGATTTCTTTAAATTGATGCTTTTTTGGACATATAAGCCACAAATCTATTGGCTTGATCCATTTCCACCCAACAACCCACAAAAAAAAAAAAAAAAATTGAAGCTTTTCCGTTTTGTCGTATATTCAAAAATTACCTATTGGGCATAGTAACTGCTTGTGGAGTGTTGTAAAAGAAAAATTGTGATTAAGGGATTTTTATAGTAACATTGACAACACTCTTTTGTTTTATTTAGCGAGTATAACGAAAACATAAACTAAATTAATAATTGAAAATATTAATAGATGAAATTAAGTTAAATTAATTTGCAGTGCAGTTGTGCGAGTGAAAAATGAGCTGTAATTACGCCGATGGCCTATCACCTTATGCCAATAAAGGAGTTTTAGGTGTTGCAGAGCAATTTGACGACGAATCTGAAATAAATGAAAAGGTAAACAAATTAGCAGAATGGCTACAAGACGCTAAGCATGTTGTTGTGCACACGGGAGCAGGCATTAGTACATCGGCCGGTATACCTGACTTCAGGTAACATTTGGTTTTGTCTTTTTTTCTTTTTTTTTGTTTATAACTAAATCGCAAAATGTTATGGATATGTGTTTTCACAGAGGTCCCAACGGTGTCTGGACTTTAGAAAGAAAAGGGGAGAAACCAAATGTAAATGTATCATTTAATGATGCGATACCCACTACAACGCATATGGCTTTGCGGGGTTTAATAAGCAAAGGTTATATACAATATATTGTTAGTCAAAATATCGATGGTTTGCATATGAAATCAGGTATGACGAGGAGTTGCATATCCGAATTGCACGGGAATATATTTGTAGAGCAATGCAATAAATGCCGTCATCAATTCGTAAGACCCTCAATTACGGGAACGGTCGGGCAAAAGCCTTGTGGCGGTGCTTGCCGTCGTCGCTGTCGCGGCGGCCTTCTCTTGGATAATGTCCTCGATTGGGAACATGATTTGCCGGAGAGAGATTTAGATATGGCACTTATGCATTCCACGTATGTATATATACATATAGTAGTAAAATTTAAAATTGAAAAAAGATTAAATAATTAGTAATTCTTTGCAGTCTGGCAGACTTAAATATTACTTTAGGTACCACTTTACAAATCATTCCTAGCGGCAATCTGCCCCTGAAAAATAAGAAGCATGGTGGAAAATTGATTATCTGCAATCTACAACCTACTAAACACGTAATGTTAAGCAGAGAGAGAGGGCAAGTGGACCGATGTTTTTAAATGCTTTTTTTTTTTTTTTAATTTAGGATAAAAAAGCAGATCTCATAATTCATGCTTATGTTGATGATGTAATGAATAAACTGTGTAAACGTTTGGGTGTGGAAATTGACGCCTACGATGCTCTAGATGATCCCACTAAACAACCGAATAACCATAATCCAGGGTGGACGATAAAACCGCAACAGATAAAAGATATTGAAAAAATGTATAATGCCAAATTGAAACTCGCTGCCGCTCAACGCAAGGCAAACAAAAATTCCTTCACATTTTTCAACGCAAAAGAGCCGCCACCCTCGCGAAAGAAATGTAAAACTGAACTGAGTCATATAACTTTGAAAAGTGAAATCAAAACCGAAAAATGCTCTGGCGGCACAATTACAAATGCGTAATATGAAGGTGTAAGGTGTGCTGATGTACAATTAGTAGTCAGAATTTTCTAATGGAAGAAGTTATCGATGTGGGCAGAAAAAAGTCAATATGCTTTACTAAAAATAAGGTCCATTGTCCTGCATATATCTTACAAATAAAAAATATACAGACACTATCTCGAAGAATCGGGTATCTTACCTTTCGACGCAATGCCTCAACAGGTATGGTAACTACAGGCGATACTTTAGCATATTTGGCTGCGTTCTATTTTGACGCTTTTCGTTATCAAATGGAGAAATAGTGAAATTAAAGATTTTTGAATGGAGCAACTTCCTCAAGTGATTCTCTGTTTTAATTAATAACTTTTATTTTGACGCGTCCTATTTTTGCATTACTTGTTCTTGGCCATTGTTACTTAAAGAGATCATGAATTTTGCTAATAGTATGGATTTTAAGTTTGACCTTTTGCATATACAATGTGCGACCTTACAATTAGTCTTGGGGTGACAATGGGGTTGGATTACTTTTTTAAGCGTGGGAATTAAACTCAACTGCTCATCTTCTCGTGATGCTTTATAGATATTCGCAAATCATATCGATTTTTATTTGTAGAAAAAAAAAGGGAAAAAACTCCTAAAAGAGGAAGAAATGAAGATGATTTCCTTTAAACTTGGAAGTTGCATACATAATATTATTTTATCATACCTTGACCGAAATTTTTTCTGATTTATTCAACGTTTTATTTTACAAACAAATGCAAACCACGCAACATTTTACCAAAACAGTTGTAACTTACAGGGCAACAGCTTAGATGGTTTCTATTCATTAAAACGTTGCATAGGAGAAAAGTGCATCGAAACAAAAAAAGATTAAGACGCCTGCTCCCGGTAGCGTTTCATCCCCCTACAACTCGTGAACAGGAGCAGAAGAAAGATGGACAATACTTAAACATTATCGACAATTTTGCAAAGAAGCTTTTCATATACTTGGTGAACTTGGAATTCGACGAAGAAATGTTAAGAGTTGATCATTGCGATGTTTGATGGACCCACACATAAGTACTGAGTACAATTAATTGAAATTAATTCTTTAATATGGCTCGAAGATGACATGCTGCCCCCTGGAAGATACGACGTCTTCTTTGTAGGGAAACAACTTTCATCTCTCAATCAACACAAATAAAGTTGATAAAGTTTTTTGGAGAGTAACTTCCGTCCTGCATTCTTAAAAAGTTAGATACGGCAGCAGCTTTAACAATGGTCTAGATCTTTTCTGGGTTCATGTGGAAGTAGTTTCCGATTTTCGCCATTTCCTAATTATTTATGTCATATCAAAGAGGCCATATACAAGCACAGAGGCTTTTGTGGGCAATAAATACTGAATACCTTATTTTCTATACCCCCCCAAACTATTGCTTGTACAAAGGTGCACTAAGTTTGTGAGGATGTATGCAACACCCAGAAGGACTTGAGATAGATCTATTTTTTATTATACCGATAGATTCACAATCACTTTCTGAATCGATTTAATCTTGCCTGTTCGTCTGCTCGCCCTGCTTTCTTGCGTCCAAGCTAAAGAACACGAATTTTTGAGAAACATTGATCAAATTTTACACACACCCAAGAACAGATGATATTGAAAATTGAATTAGTTGTATAGAGTTTCATCAGTTGACTGACATAAGTTTCAGAACCTATCAATGAATGCACATGTGTTATTCTCTTAAAAGTGAATCTTGATTAACCGCCATATTTCGATAACTACTTGTTTTACTTATTAATTTATTTATTTATTTATTTATTTATTTTTTTTTTTTTTCATTAAATAATCGTGCAAGATAGTAAGGCTATGATTTTATCACATAAATCAAATTGTACAAGCTGTGGAAGCCATGTTAGATTCAAGTTAAATCTATAATATCGCCCATATAATGCTTCGGCGGGTAGGAAACACAATTTCAAATTTGATCTATGGGACAAAGTTTCGTTAACGAGTCAAATTTCAGTTTTCTTTTCCAAGTAGACAAATCGATTATCTCCAAAGGGAAGTAATTAAATTGATTCCGAATATTATGAAGTTGAGTCAATGATCAACAAAATATTTACAATTTAAAAAAAAATTTTTGTACGAAGAAGAAATAAAAACCAGTAAAAACACTATAGAGGAACATGGTCCGCTATTAAAGACCTTACCACATTTCGCCTAATGCAGTTATTCATATAACGACTTTTAAAAATAAGATGTTATATGGGAAGTGGTCGAAAAAATGGTTCGATTCGAGTCATTTCAAATAGCATTTATGCTTGGGCTAGAACACGTCGCTGTGTAAAATTTCATTAAAATGCCTCAAAAATTTCACCCTGCAGCTTGCATACAAAAACACGAGACGGACAGACAAGCACAAGCAAATTATGGACCAAAGGAAATCGTAGGCAGGGCAGGGTGTAGAATAGTCCAGGGTATAACATCAGCCCGTAACAAGAAAGTTTCGGTTGTCTGTCTGTCGCTGCGTGTGCGTATGTGGACTACTTGTCGCTATCTAGCTTTACAATGACACGCGCATTTATCTGCTACAACCTCCACCTTTTGACTATATTAGTATAATATATTATTCTGTTACACAAAAGTGGCGTTCAACGTGGGGCCCGTTACATACAAGTATCTGAGAAGTATCTGAAGTATCTGTCACATAAAAGTAAATTCACGAATTGATTCTGAATCGATGTCTATAGTAAAAGATTCGCCTCTCTCAAATCGTTCTGGGTGTTGTATACGTCCGCACAAACTTAATACACCCTTGGAACTCTGCACCAAATGATCGATGTAAAGCATGATACGACAAACTATTTTGTGAATTTAGACATGCTGATCACAGTCGCTCGATCGCGATCATTTTTGCGCTAAACTTTCGAATCACTCTATTAAGTATTTGTACTAAGTTCTGGATCTTAGTCTCACGCTGATTATGGAATTGTTGATAAATACTCTTAGGTATTGTATAAAAGGAGAAACTTAGTACAACTCCACCGCACTTCATAAAGCATTTTAATTTCATGTACACGAAAACAAAAAAAATGTTGAGATAGCAATTTTGTAAAATTTTATTTGAAAATAAAAAAAAGAAAATTAACGTGTATTTTTTATTTATAAGCCTTTTTCTACCCGCTTTTTATATACCCGCTTAAAATTACATTGCTCTTGTTCTTCCTATGTACATTTGGCTTATCGTCTGAGTAGCTTTAGGAAGGTGTAAATAAAAGGCAGATTTTTATATGAATTTTTAATTAAATCATATTTTTTTCAATTTTTTTTTTT
This sequence comes from Glossina morsitans morsitans, assembly GCA_001077435.1. Classification (NCBI taxonomy): domain Eukaryota; kingdom Metazoa; phylum Arthropoda; class Insecta; order Diptera; family Glossinidae; genus Glossina; species Glossina morsitans. The sequence goes on along the minus strand of CCAG010000303.1, from coordinate 18,902 downwards.
TCTTTTTTTTTTTTCAAAGTACGTCATTTGAGTTGTTATGCAATTTAAGTAGAGATAGAAATTCTTACAATTACGTGTGGATTTATGCCTGTGAGTGTGTATGGGAGTGTGATGTGTTTGTATATATATGTTTTATGTAAAATGCTATTCAATTCTACTCGAGTATGGTTCGATTCATTTTTTTATTTTTTAACATATGGTTCTTGTTTAACTTAAATTATTATTTATTTATTTATTTTCTATATTTTTGCATGCATTGTACTTAAGTTAAATGTATTTAATTATTCCATAATTTCAAACAAGATGTTTTCTTTATTAAAATTCTTTTCTTCTTCTTCTTCTTTTCTATATATCTATATATATATATATCTATATATATATATATATATATCTATATATATCTATATCTTTTGTTTCTTTTCGAATTATATTTTTTGCTTTATTAACAAATTTACGATAATATTGCTTTTATAATTTTATTTTATATATATATTTTAGCTCCTTTCCATAATTAAGAAAACTTGAATGCTTTATTTATTTTTGATTATTTTTTTCTTTACTAAGGCTACATATAATTATTAAAATATTTTCTTTACATATATTCATAAACGTATTATCTTTTAAAATTAATTTTCTTAAACAATAATTCTCTTTTATATATATCATAATTAAATATTTAATCTTTAATGTAAATATTATTCATTTAATTTAGTTTTCATTTTTCCATTTTTTTTTTTTTTTTCTTTCGAACTTAAATAATAGTCGGTATGTAAATGAATCATATTGTTACAAACATTTTTTTTGTTTTACTGTAATTATACTTATACTTTATATATAAATATTTACAATCGTGGCCCTGCGAAACATGCAGTAAATTCTTCGTAAATAAAGATTTGATATTGACCATATCGATGATATAGGAGCTGAAAGAGACCCCGTGAATTTCTTTGTGAATGTTTAGCAATAAAGCAAACTTTCTGTACAACAATAGTATCCACGAGCTTAATGGAGACATGAAAACGAGAGCCTATGGGCATTGAAGGCAAACTTAGTCTCATATTCCTAAAATAAATATTTATTATTAAAAAAAACTTTATTTCTCTATTCTTTTTAAAATTATTTTGCTCGTTTTCAGGTTGGATATATCGTAGCGATATATATACACATATATATATATATAAATAAGTATATGTATGTACAGCGAAAGACACAGGCTCTTCTTTGGCTCTTTCGTCTGTGATCGTTGAATTAGTCTTTATCTTCGAAACATTTACTACAGTTTTCGCAGGGCAATGATTGCAAATATTTAATATTATTATTAGATCTATATATATAGGAAACATTTGTTGCACTTTTCGCAGAGACAGGTTTGCAAAAATTTAATAACATTAAATACTTCCGGTCCGGACTCTGGGAAAAGTGCAGCAAATGTTTCGTAAACGAACATACATAATATACATATGTAAATATACATATACATATACATTATATATATATACGTTTAATTTAAAATCTATTGGTGTAACTATCAGAAATACTTCTGGTTTCGTCAAAAATGTTATTTTTTTTGGTGGCTTTCACACTTTATTTATATTAAAACATTTTATAGGTGTCTCAAAATGAGTTAATTTTTTTTTGTCTTCTAAGTAAAACACATTTTTTTATCTGATATTTGTGAATTTTTTTTTTTTTGCCCCTCCTTTAAAACTGTGAAATGTGAGCTTATTCTGCGACACCTTTTAGAAAACTAATAAGAAGAAGTTAATAAAAGTATTCAGTTTATTAATGCAAAGGAAGAATGGATAATGATTCGAGTGAGGCTAACATTGATCTATATATTTAAAAAAAAAAAAAAAAAAAACTTCGGTGGTGTCCATCATCATATTGACGATGATGTTTTTCGGAGATTTTAGAGCAGCATAAACATAACAATTATTTAAAACAATATTACATTATCATAATAGAATTGTAGTAAAAACATTTTAAAAATAGAATGGAAATTAGTATTGAAGTGTCCATGTGAACGAACATAGAACATTATACCGACATATTTCTTTTAGAAAATCTTCAAAGGCTATGCAAATTTGGCGACCTAACTAAACCAAAACTCGGAATCATCTTAATTTGATATATTATCTTATTTCATTTTCGATCGGTGTATACCATCTATATGTAAATTTCTAATTTGCAAATATTTATCTATCCGTAGAGAACATATACACCCGATTTTAATGACTTTCAAACTTGTCTTGATCTACTTGATAAAAAGAAAAAAAAAAACAAATTATTTTGGACATTCATTACTATCCTCTACGAAATAGGAACATGCAACGACGTGAGAAAAGAGTCTTCTATATAAGAATACGAAAGATATTACAAAAAAATGGATATGTCCATCTTTCCTATACGAAAATTGTTCGGACATAAGCTCACTTTGTTGCGAGAATTAATACAAAACCTTGAAAATTTATCATAAATAAAATACACATTAGATGGACACTTCACAAAATTTTTGCAACGTTACAGAGAAAAACAAAATCTTCCTTCTGTTTATACCACGCACCACCTGCGGTAAAGGGTATATTAATTTAGTGCGGTCGTATACAACACGCAGAAGGACTAAACATGAATCCACCTTTTATTATTAATCCAAGCTTGTCTGTCCGTCTAATGTCTATCCATGTAAATATGCGTTTAAGTTACAGGTCGCAATTTTGAGAGATTTTAATTCAAGGACAAAGGCTATGAAAATCTCAATCAAAATTTAAGGTAAGTGAGGTACGACAAGTAATACGTACGGTTACAAACGACGGAGACAAGTGATAGTGTCGAGAAGTGCCGAGAGCGAAGATGAACCAAATATTGCTAGTACGAGGTATGTTAACAATAAATGAGAATTTCGATCCGAAACTATCACTAAAATATATTTTTCTAAAGATCATCTTATAAATGTGAAGTGCGTCCTATAGTCTGAAAAATACGGTAATAGTGATACTTAAATTTTTGTACTTTAAAGATTTCCAATGAAAAGTCATTAACATAATCAGACCAAATTGTTACGTCTTACATATTTTACACATGGAATGATAAAAGTCGCATCTTTCCAATCTTTTATATTCCATATATAATTTTTGGAGATTGCTTAACTATTAAGAGACCGATATTAATAAAACATCTCAACGACTGATTAATAATATATAATAATATACATATATATATATATATATATATATAACATCTCAACGACTGATTAATAATATATAATAGTATACATATATACTATACATATAACAATATGTATGGGTATATACATATACATATACTTTAATTAACCTCAAGAGAATCATGTCTTGGGATTTACAGTTTTACACTTAAATATAAGTTTATTGTTTATTGTAAACCACAGACATACGCTTCGGAAGCGCCATAAAATATAGATATTTTCGATCAGCGTACAATTGTAGGTCGTTTTATGTCATCATGTCAGTTCTTTCGTCCGACTTCAGAGTTACTACTGCTATAAAATACAAACATGCTTTAATCGCTTCATGTACATGTAAAGCGAAAAAACAACAACACAATTCAATTTATTCGAAAGTGTTTTAATCATTAAGTAAAAAGAAATATGAAAGAGATTTGTCTTGTTGGAAGATTGGCGAACTGTCTAAATTTGTTATGGCAAAAATGCTGCGTTTATGACGACCACATATACACAGACAATTTGCGAGTGTGGTATGGTGAATAGAAATAGCAACATTCGGACAGACGAACATAATATGATCAGGAGATTGGAAAACCTTACATGTACATGAACGGCTATCCACTATGCTAATTTTGAATAGGTGATGAGTGCAACTCATGTGATTAAGCATCAGCCCGGCAAATAACGTCTCGGCTGAGACTGCATTTGATAACCCAATGTGTTAAATTTTTTCGCGGAAATAACGAATATAAGTAACGAGCGAGAGTTGATTTATTCCAGCGGCGTTGCTAAGAAGAGAGGGAGTACTCCTTGTTGATGGCCCCAAGGCAGCAGAAACCAGAACACGACTATTGATTAGATAATGCAGTACTATGTGGAGTGGTATTTGCATGAATATCCATATGACTAAGCAGCCAGAGACAATGAAAACGAAATGCAACAGATTTGAGACTGCAGACATAACGGTTAGCTTCACCTGAGGAAACCGATTGCAAGACGGTTAAGACAGATTTACTGTCTGACACAATAAGGAATTTCTTCTTCTGTGATAATCTCCGAGGACGGAGCTTATCTCCAGTCTCAGGAATTGACGAGTTTTTATCTGTTATGGAGACCGCAGTCTCGGGATTGATAGATCGTTTAACAATCGTGGCTATATTCGGGGGAGGCAAGTAAGGAAAGTTTTCGAGTGAAAGGGAGAAGTTTATATTTGAATGAGCAGAGCATAAGAATTCTGAGGGAAGGAGTAAACATGCGCTTTTTTAAATATAAAAATTTTTTGTAGGAAAGACAATTCTTTGAATTACACGCATGCTCAACCTTATAGTTAATACATCTTTTAATTTGGGAAGACTCACTATTGACGCCACAGAAAGAAAAAATCGACTTTTAACAAATACAGACTTTAGTAGTAGTAGTAGTTCAGTATGACTGAAACGCCAACTTTTATAACATTGTAATAACAGTTAATACCTTCTATGCAAATAAGCGGAGGTACCAAAAAATATATTCGGCCTGTGTCTAAAGTCACGCGAGAATTAGCATTTGAGTTGAATTTATTGAATCGTATGACTTCTGCGACTCTGCAGATATTTGGCAATGGTCTTGCGAATGGCTGTGCTAAACTTTTCTTGCTCACGAGCACCCCAGGCGATGGAAGCAATCTCACGAATCTCGCAAAATTCCGCTGGAATGCAAACAATGTAAAGTTTGCTAAGTGTATTCTTATTTTTGTTATGGTTCTCTTAACTTTGCGAAAATAAAGTAAAGAAGTTTCGAAAGGTAAGTCCGTTTGGAGATTTTCACAAGTAGTAAACAATCATGTGAAGGCGAAATAGCATTGTAGTAGATGACAGTAATAGAATGTCGGAGTACAGAAGCAGAATTGGAAAAGTAGATCGTAAAAATGAGCTTATCATGGAACAGTCTCAACTTTAAAATTTCCGGCATTTGCCTTATATTGCCTGCCAAAGAGAATTTGTCCGCAAAGAAATGTTCTTTACGCAGATTAGATTAACAGGAAAAAATGTATTGTAATAATCGCAATTCGCTTGGTTGCGCAGCAAAGCAATCAGTAATTACCCTCTAAGTCAGTTTCATGACGATATCGATTGCATTCACGCAATTCAGAGGCTTACACCGACATATTGTCTATTTTTAAAGCTTGCCAACAGTACATATAAATATTCACAGCCAAACTATGAACCTACTCCCTCGCACACTCTTTTACTTTCGCAACTTTCAGCTTTTTCATAACCCTCTTTCATACACATGCACTCCATCACTTCTCACACTACGAAATTCACTCTACGCTGTAACATCTTGTAATCCTTTGAAGAAGAAGGAAATCTAGAAATAATTCCTTCAAAAGACGAGATATAAAATAAGACAAGAAAATTAATTTAAAATTCGTGAAAGATAATATTGATTGTGTTTACGTAGCCCGGACGTCATAATTTATGTATAACATTTATGTATACATCTGTACACAATTATAATCAAGTCATCTGTCAACTTTATTAAGGTTCGAAAACAAGATCCTCGTATTCATATTAAACGTTTTTAACTCAACTTCAACCAGTCACCTGTTCTTGATTTGGTAACTCATAGAAGGCGAAGAAGAAAGTTGTTATGAAAGTTTGCGCCATTGACGCAAGATAGATATAATCGTTCCGAAAAGTGGACAATTGAAAATCTTATGGTACAAAATAAAAAACTGGTGTACGCACTAGTCAATGTTGTTTTCGTGCACGAAACTCTTAAAAATGAAAAAAGGGGCGAATTATAAATTTCGCAGGAAGCCGGCAATATAATTTGAGAAGCAATTTGAAAGAACTGAATGTTTCCGGCAATGACGACGAAAGAAACAAGCAATTAAATGAGAGCAAAATGGAAAGGCATGAAAGGTATGTTCGTTGTCATAAATGCATAAATGGGTAACAGAAAGTAAGCTTTAAGGCTAATATGGTTTTCTTATTTATTTTTGGTCGACCATGCTATGTATTTTGTTTATTGAAGCTAGTTCCTCTTTCCTCTTTAGCTAACCAATATCTACAAATTCCTTTGCAACGAAAAAAGTCTAACATCCCTCAGTTTTTTTATTTTTTTCTTTTCTTTTCTTTTATTTTTATTTTCTTCTAGCATTACTTTTGTGTTAAGCATTTGTATCATCGAAGGCTATTGATATTATCTTTAAAAATTTTCTAAGCATTTAATTTTGAAGGATCGTACGGAAGAAATATTAAAATTTCTACTCGCAGATATCTCTTCCTTCCTCAAAGACGATTACATATAATTTTTGGAAAGTATTTAAAAAGAGAACAATAATTTTATTTTAGAAGGCTTTAAAAGCAATAATCAAAAAAAAATTGTAAAATGTGTAAGAATTAAAAAGAAAATTTCCACAAAAAAAAAATGAAGAAATAAAAATACAAACGGAAATATGCACATGCGTAAAAAGATAGAAACTTAAAATAAAAATAAAATCTTATAAAAATGTTAACTAAAATGAAAATAAAATAATTCAAGGAGTAAATACAACTTCAAAAAAATAGGAAAATGAAACTGAACTGTACTACTTACTACAGACTACTCTCTACACAATTATATAAAATACGTATTAGCCAATAAATCTTAACGTATTACCCCACTTCCTATTGCTCCTCCTCCCGTAATTGTCGGTGCGTTATTCATTGCTGTTGTTAATGTCCTGCTGTTGTTATATTTTGTGTTTGATGATGTTATCGTAGCGCCGACATTCGATGAGGTTTTCAACAAAATAATTTTTTGATTTAAACTTGCGGCATTATTGCTAATTGAATTGTTGACGATGCTGCCGCCGCCGCCCCCGCTATGATGCTGATTGCCATTTAGATTATTGCTTAAATTTGCGTGAGTGCCGCCATATGTATGACCAGCGGTCATTGCAGGCGTCACCAAATTATTGCTATGTAAGTTAATAATATTAGTAGTAGTCGCTGCTGTAAGTTTTCGCGTCATATTATTCTGATGTTGTTGATGATGCACTGTTGCGCCATTACCATTAGAACTATATTGCGCTTTATTGATATTGCTACTGCCACCGCTACCACTGCTGCTGTTAGCCGGTGCTGGAGTAATTGTTACTGTACTTGGCTGTATGTTATTCATTGCTGCCGTTTGATTGGTGGCTGCTAACGATGAAGCTGGAACAATTGTTGTTATACCATTTTCGTGTTGTATGGAATTATTATTGTTGTACATTGTACGCACTTTTGCTTGTACTGTTGCGGCTACATTACCTCCTATACACATTAATGATGTTGTGGGAATTTGCGCAATTTTAACAGATGTTGCTGCATTATTAGTTAAAGATCGTGTCTAATAATGGGAAAAATTATGAAAATATGTTATATCAGTATTTGCCAGAACTTACATTAGCTGGCATTGATGCGTTTGCCATTAAATGATGCTGTTGTTGTGTACGATTTTTCAAAATTTTTGCTGCCACTTCATTGCCAGTAAACACTAAGTTTTGATGCTGACCTTGTATTTGAACACCACTTGCTAAAAACATGGTTTGTACTCCAGGGCGACTTAATAATTTCTTTTCAGTATCCTCTTGCTTCATGAAAATAGACAAACGAAAAAAAAAAACAAAAACAATTGTTGTGTATAGACAGGTCAAATTATGTTGTGTTCACAAGTCTTACCAGAGGACTGGCGGATTTTCGATCTAACATGTTCTCATCAAAGCCCGAGTCTGATGAATTATCACTAAATTTGGTGGACGAGGTCGATGATGTGGATGATGTCGGCGAAGTGGCCGATAATGATGCAGTCAACGATTGTGTTGTCGCGTAATTTCCCGTTAAGGGTTGATATGGATGCTGAGTAGTGTTTATTTGAGTCATGTTATTGGTTTGCGTTGTCGTTGGTATTGGCTTAGCCAAAACATACGATTTGTCGACCGTTTTAATAACATGTTTCATGTCTGGAAAATCACCCGATTTAAGACGTGATGATGGCGCCATATTGGATTTATCCAATGAATTTTTGATAACTTTACCAGCTTCATTACTTTTGATTTTATGTAAAACACTCTGTGGCTTTCCTAAAGGTAAGAGTTTATTAACGTTGCCTGCGCTACAGGGGCCCGTTATTAGCGGTGGTGACGATATTGTGGTGACTTTAGCATTGGAATGTTTGGACGTCGTTGTATTCAAATAATTTGAACTGTTACTGCTGCTGCTGCTGATGATATTACTGGTGTTACTGTCGTTATTATTTATTATAGTGTTGTTATTGTTTGAGCATGTTATGGCATTTGGCATTGGAGTTTCGGTTATAATTGAGCTATTTGAGATTGTACTTTCTTGCTGTTGTTGTGGCATTAAGGAGTTGTTTTCAAACTCAGTCTTGAGGGGATCAACGGAAAGCGAAGGTGCAGCTGATTGAGTTATGGCTGGTGTGCAATTTGTCACCACATTATCACCTTGAGGGAAACATTCCGATTGTCTTTTGTAATATAGATAATGTTTCTTAAGTGCTAGGGTGGGTTTTGTATTACTTCCACTGACAGAAGCTGTGTTAGGCGAAGCTACAAATAAGGATGATGTTGGGTTGGTCGGCATTGCCAGCGCTGTTGATGATGTTGTTGAGAGAGTAGATGGCGTTGATAAGGGTCTGGCAATTTGTACCACTGATGGCATGGTGGCTATAATAGATTTTTGTAAGGCTGTTGTTGTTGCTGTCGAATTTGATGTTGCTGATGTTGTTGCATCTACCGCGGATGACGTTTTGACTTTCTCTTCCAAATTTGATGATTTGATCTGCGAAGACTTATGCACACCACAAGGTTTATAATGCATAAAATCTACAATTATCGCTCCGGCCAGGGCAGCACACTCATAAACCATTCCACAACAAGTCTTCTTTTCTTGCCATTCTCCGTCATCGAAAAAGTTCATCGACTCTTCGCAAACTGGATTTTTGAGATTTTTACGTGGAACCGCACATTTCCGCCGTTTGCTACCCATTTGTAAAGCCTTCTTACGTGCGTCGGCTACAGCGGCTGCCCGATGAGCTGAAGCGCGAGTTTGCGTCTGAAACTGTACAACTGTATTTGCTAAAGCGCCATGTAGGCGACTATCTTCATAATCACTGTCCATCGAATCAGGCGTAGTGGGCAATGAACTGTTTGTTGGATTTTGTGACCAACCATGACTTGTGCTTTTGCGTTTACCAGTACCCGTCGTAGGCGAAGACGACGTTGATGGCTCTTTAGTTTTTTTCGATTTTTTGAATATCTTATTAAATTTTTCAGGGATAAAATTCAAGCCACCAGCACCTACGGAACTACTAGTATTAGCACCACCACTATTATTAGCAATTGAACTGGATTGGCTGGTACTGTTGTTATTTACCCTGGAACTAATGCGTTCACTTTTATATTTCACTTGTAATTTATTACTACCAGGTCCGCCACGAGCATCCACAACCTGTAGAAATTATATAAAACATGAATAAATGATAAGTAAACTAACTCAACTGATTTGAAAGTTAGGATATAATTTTAATTATTTTCATTAATTAAAAAAAGAAAACTTACATGACCCCAATTTTTTTTACTGCCTATTGGTAGGCGTTTATACCGTTTCACCAACAATACGCAGGCGTTACATATCTCGCCATAACGTGGATACTTGAGATCAAAACATTGCATTGCGTCACGTTCATATTTACGCGAATCGGTGAAACGCGAACTGCTGGTTTTTGCACGACATATACAACACCCCTCGGCCGATTTATACGTTCGGGGCTTATGAAAATTAAACATATTGCAGGCTATCGTTATTCCGGGCTCCAGGATATGTCTGTTTTTCCTATTTTAAATGTAATGCGCCTGTCTCTTACGTTACGATTATAACGGATATTCCTCTTGCGTAAGCATTCATAACATTCGCATTGAAATGTTAATAAGATTTAGTGTAATTTAGTTATTTATAATTTACTAAAAATAAAAATGAGAAAAAAAAAAACGAAATTATTAATTAGCAAAATAATTAGATTAGAAACTCGAATTCAAATCTTTTAATAAATCACGGAGCTTTTATGTATGTTATACGATCGATGATGACAACAATCCATTTCTAAGATTTTTATATAAAATTTTCTAAAGACATTAAACAACACATGCCACATATATTTTGACGACTAAAAATATTCATGCTTAGTTTATTATTTTATTTTCACGGAAAATGCTGCCAGCAGTGGACTAACTGTAATTGCAGACAAAGAGAAATTATGTGCAACTTAATATCCTAGTAATAGTAAAATAGCCAATAAAAGGATGTCTTTTTTTATGCGATTTCTTTCACTCTTACACGATCAACTTAACTTCAAACCTAACAGAAAGCAAACATGAAATTTATTGTATTCCTCTGCGGTCGACTTGTTTTTACACACCATAATCTTAAAAAAAAAAACAAAAATTCGTTATTCTATAAAAATGGGTAGGTGAGGCCGATATTTTTTCTATACAGATTACTGTCGCCAACGGAATATGTGTGGAATTTTTATCGTCGTATCTAGCGCGCTCTATTATAAGCAATGAGCAACGACACCATTTTTTCACTTTGACAAGCAGAGATTTCTACACTTTAACCGATTTGATCTGCGAGCATAAATTTCCTATGTTTTTGTCAAATTTCAATCCAATATGTTTATTATTTTTACGATAAGGGGATAGTGCAAATGAATATATATATATACCCCCCGCCTCCCCCACCACAAAAATCATTCAATGGTAATATACTTGCAACAGAAATTGAAAGGGTTTACTAAAGTTACCATTCTCCCGCGTCAAGCCGCTAAATAACTTAGATGTTAATGTTTGGACAACGCAAGTTTCAGATGCTTACATGCTATCGTTCAGTGTGCATGTCAAAGTTTATGGAACTACATTTTCCTATCTTTTTACAAAAATGATTTAAGTTGGCTTGAAGAGAAAATGCCGTAAACTAGAAAGCACTTAGAAAGTAGTTTCCGAAATTTTGATGAAAAAATCGTTGGTTTGGAAATAATAATATTTGCACACCTATGTACTTGTGCAGTAAAAGCAACCCAAGAAGTGATTTCCAACTTGAGTTGAGAAGTTTTACCGCTCCCTACGCCGAATTCTCCAAAACTGACCCGTTCCGATGGCCAGTTATGCAGGTCGATGTAATCATATTTAAAACAGGAGAGCGGTTTACAAAAGTTGAAAGTATAGGAATATGTAACAAGTAAGTTTCTGCCCCGCGGGCATTCATAAGCTATCCGATGAATAGTAAAAGACCATGGACAACGCTGGTGTATGTTTCGTTTATTAACGTTTGCAACAAGTCACTTACAGCATTCGATTTTCATACTAAAAAAGTTGCAGCACGCCTCCCTTATAACCAGCAAATAAATCAATTGCTTTAGAATCTCAAATAGAAGCGAATGGAATCTATCGCTTGATGCTCATTTTAAAATCGGTGAGCGTTTCGAAAAGCACACTTCTATTTTATAATACTAAGAATGTAGGACTGCTATAGACTTCGTGTGCATCTACAAGCACACGCAATAGACGTCCATAGACGTCATTTGCGTTAACGGACGCAAAGCAGAGGAAAAATATAATTTCAAAATACTTTTTTTTGAAAAAAAAAACCGTAATTTAAGAAACGAGCGAATGAACACTAGGAACGACTAGGATCGACTAATACTATGGGATGAGAATTTCAAACTATTTTTCTTTTTATTACGAACGGAATGACAAGCTCTCTATGAAAATCATGGTTAAATATTTGGAACATGAACGTTTACTTCAAATGGAAGGATTTAAATTATTTAAACAAATCTTTGTTTAAAAAAATATACTGAACCTTGCGACGTATACAATGTATTCACGTATTTTATTTACCGCTTCCAAATCGTAAGCATACACTGACAGACAATAGAGATTTGCTTCAAATATATTTTAGACTTTTGGATGCATTTTAATTCCCCTCCGAATTCGCGTACGTGGTCGAGTACGCAAAGAGTCTCGACTAACAACTCGATAGTCGTAGGTTCAAATCTCAGTGGGGCGAGTTTTTAATAAAGCCGATGATAGCCTTAGATGTATGCTAGTGCTTTAAGACTTTAATCTTAGAATTTATTCTCTGGCCAAATTAATAATAATAATCTCCCTCTTATCTTTGGCATACGAAATAGATTCGATTTAAATTTTTTCTATTACAAGCATAATTACAAATTTGATAATTACTCTCTCCATAAATCAGCTGCATATCTCCTTTAGCTGCTTTTTAAAACTAAAAATCATTAACTCCGTATCAACTAAAATTGATCAGGTGGTGTAAAGCAGAATCAGAAAAGAAACACCTTAAAATAAACACAAGTATCTAGATATATGCTCATATAAATATATATATATATATGCAATGGTATTTTCTAGTAAACATTTCTTATATATATCTGCGAGAGAAAAGTAATACACAATAAAGTCCAACTTTGTATAAAGAAGAATAAATTACAAGAGAAACTAAATTTTTGCTTCTCTTTCTTCTACACTTTTGAAATCAAAACAAAAAAACAAGAAAATAGTAATGAATAATAAAGTTCAACACACTATTGGCGAACATGCAAACTCATGAACGCATGCAATAATTGTCTGCATATGCATTTAGAGGGAACGAGAGAGTAAGTACGCGAGAGTGTAAAAACAAGCTTGAAAAAAAATTTCAGAAAGCTGAGCAAGTACATAAACTGCCTTTTTAAAAAAACAAAAAATCCAATCTGGGAAGACAAAACGAAACAGAGAGAGAGAGAGAGAGAGAGAGAAAGGAAAACAATATTATTTTTGTTGAAGAAACGAATAATAAAAAGAGCGGGAAATCGGTTTACATAAAAAAATGAAAAACCAACCAATAAAATACAAAATATCTTTTATACAAGAATGTAAAACTAAATACATGTCCGTCCATATTATACAGCATACAAAAAATCGTTTTGAATTTCAGTAACACTTTGATTAAAATAATTTAATTTTTAATTTTACAGCCGCCAATTTGGTTAAGTAGAATAAAAAAGAAAAGTAAAGCTTTTCATGCATATGTGTTGCACTCCTAAATACATAAAAAAAATGTATGCGCCCGACTGCCTTTGGCGTTGAACGAGGGAGTAGTATATTACCGGCTCAAATCAGGTTGATTAAACCAGTTTAACAAAACTTTTTAAAACTAAGCTTACATACGTAAACTCGCCACTTTTAACCGAACGAAAAAAAAATCATATTTTCCTCTTTTTTGTTTTTGCTTTACATCAATAAAAATAAAAATGAAAACAAAACACAACACAACATGAAAATTTCAATTTAAGTGCACGAAAATGTACAGCAAAACATTATAATTATGGGCACACATAAGCCACAGTGTCTGGAGAGATTTGCGAGTCTCAGTCTCAGCCCTGCTAGTAAATAGCCTGTCTTTTCAGCCACTCTCATAGGGACAAAATTGGAGAGCGAGAAAAATACAAGGCAGAGAGATGAGTGGTCTCAAAACGGCAACAAACGTATGCATATTATACTACTACAACATTGCATGTTCATGTGTATTCACAATTTGTTATTCTGCTGCTTGTGTGGATCTTATAGGTATTTTTCTTATAGCATTTATTATTATTGTTATGTATATATATATATATATTATTAACCTAAAAATAATAATGACTGTGATAATCCAGACTGCATATACATATATATATATATATATATATATATATATTATTGGCAGTAACTACTACTGGACGTAGAAATATTTCTATTGAAGATAAATGCATACAAGCACAAAAGTGATATTATATGAGAATTTGTGCGTGTATATGCATATATATGTACGTAGATACGTATATATATGACTAAGGCTTTTAAGGCCTTTTATTTTTTTTGTATGCTTGTCTTTTTTATGCTCTGTACGGGTTTTAAGTGTACGTTGTATTTGAACTCACTAGAGCTGACTTGTTTAACATCTTCTGTATGTGTATTGGGCGTCTTATTTTAGAGGTTTCTTGCTTTACTTTTTTTTCTTTGCGAACAACAACATGCATTGTTTTTGCTTTATTTTTTTTTAAGTGTATATACATACTTAGAGGTAAATGCTTAGCACAAACAGTAAAATTGTTTAGTCGTTTCTTGCATGTCTCAACAGGGAAAGTACACAAAGTGCATGTATACATGCATAAAATTGCAAAAAAAAAAAAAAAGTCGACCCTATATATGCTCGTATACACAAATAAAAATTATTAAAAATATTGTACTTTTTTTCTTAAGTCCGTAAGAAAATATTTAAAATGTTTATAGATTGCAAGAGACATACTTAAAATACATTTACACATATAAATAAACTATATATATATATTTATATACCTATATATATATATATATATAAATATATATATAGCAGATTTTTAATTTATTTTTAAGTTTTTATTGCATTTAAAATTATTCTCTTGTTAAATTGTAGCAAATCTTTGAAAACATACCAAGTAATATTATTGTTAGCTATCGTTATTAATATTAGAATCTACTAGGTAGGTTCATTCACAGTTTTAATTTTATTTTCAAAATGCAAAAAATTTTTTCTTCTTTTTTTAAATACAAAAAGTGCGCGCGATACACAATTCCACACGTATTCATCGGGCTACAAAATAAAACTGATGTTTAATTAAATACTCGTCAATATTCGTTGCATATTTTTTCAAGTTTCTGGGCACATATTACATTTTTCTTTTCTTTCTTTCTTTCTTTCTTTTCACATAGCAAAGGAACAACTAAAATATCTATAGGTACACACTAACGAATACAACAACTACACGCACCCAAAAGTTAAAAAGAATACCACACAGAGTAACAAAAAAGAAAACAGAAAAAAAAGCTAAAGACCAATAAACAAGTCTAAGCAAGTACACAATGCGGAACGAAAAAGTGAACAAAAACCAAATGAACTAATAGAGAGAGAGAGAGAGAGAGAATAGAAAGAGAGCAAACCAAAAAAAAGAGATCTAGCGGTTACAAAATATAAAAAATAAAAACCCCTACTACAAACGTGAATTTCATATTATAGTGGTTGTCGCATTTTGAAAAATCATATAAAGTTCATTTAGAAGAAATTAAGCAAACAACAAAAAAGTGTGAGTGAATTTACAAGTAACCGCCGCAAACCACATTCGCAATGTTCATAAAGAAAAATGACATTTCGTATGGCATGAAAAATCCATGCAACAAAAGAAAAAAACAAAAAGAGTAACATTAAAAATTTTCCATTTATGTGAAGTATTCTTAATAATAAAATTAATCATTGCCAACATTAAAAAATGAATAAAATAAAATTTTCTAGAATTCAATAAACCAACAACAACTGATCCACTGTGCTAGCGTTACTTTAGTGTTAGTTTAAAACATAAACTGGATTTTTTTTATGTCCGCTACCCATTACATTATTTTAAACTAGCCCAGAAAGGCCAAATCATATCCTATGCTATATTCTTTTATTAATTTGCTCAGTAATATTGTTCAGTATTTATATCACAAATTTATTCCACGAACGTTGAGAGCTTTATCAAGCTAAGCTTTGTAATAACTCTTAGATGGTTTGAAATTCCTCTCATACATTGCATACATTTTGTTGACAAATTCCTTGTTGTTTCTTTCTATTGATTTTGGCAATTTTTATTTACCTAAAACGCTTACGTTCTTAGGCCTTTGTGTAGGAAATTTTTTTTAAAACGTTGAAACCTAACTTTGCTAATTATACGATTGTTCTCAATACTCGCATTATATCAAGTTGTGTGCGCTGTGGAGAAGCTTCTCATTACCACCAATTTTTTTTATTGCGAAACTGTGTTGTACGGAAGTTACCTTTATCACATTTATTTCATATACGTAATAAACTGGCAACCCTATTCAATACTTAATAATCCAATTACAAAAAAAAAATGTGCACATCGAAAAAGTTAGAATATCAGACAGACGATATATTGTGAAGAAGAAAGTCAAAAATCACGTCAAAAAGGGAACAAGTAAAAAAAATACATATTAGCTACCTACACTTTCAGATATTTTTTTACGTTCCTTGTGTATATGTAAAAATTTTTTAAACAGCCCACGTTTAACAAATTTTTTTAATTGCTTAAGATTTAAGAAATTAGCAAAAAAAAGCAAAAAACGAGACTTTATTTAAAAAATTCATTCAACAAATTTTTAAACATATTTCAATCCTATTTTCTCTTTTTGCGTATATATCTTTATACATTTCAAGCAAAAAATTGAGTAATGTCAACAGTATGCACAAAAAGAGAATAAAGAAATAAGAAAAATATACAAAAGAAAACATGGCAATCGGTTAAATACGAGAGTAAATTCTGCGTACACTTTCAATATACAGTACTTTTGCTATATACGTGAATAAACTTGAAAAAAATTGCTATTAATCACAATTGAAACGAAATATGATTGCCATGCCAAATTTTTTCTTCGACATATTTCAATAATTGGATTATGATTTCGTACACATTTGGAAAAAATCTAAAGCACCAAAAAAAAAAGTAGATCCTAATAAGATAGTTAACATGAGTTAGATCTATAATTGCGTATAGTAGTGAATTGAATAAATCAAATGTTTATATAACAATTTTATTTTCGATATTTTGCACGCGCTCTTGCACTTGTAAACATTTATTTATATACTCCGCGTACAGTGTTATTATTTAAGTGGAGAATACTGTACACCATATGCATTTGTACGACTGGGTTATGCATTGCAGTTGCTATTTATGTAGGTGCTTATTTACTCAAAATCCGGCTGCCGATTATTGTTTGTGTACGTGATAACGGCATATATATATATTATTAATTTTAACAAAAATAAAGGTACAGCAACAAAATGCAGACAAATAAGTCACAATGATAGTGTCCGTTAGAGCGCGTGTGCATATTAAGGACAAAATGAGAGCAATAAAAAGAATAAGCAGCATCTTGAGTAACAATATATGCGCGTTCGCAATGTTGATATCTGTATGTACAAATATGTTAATAAAAAAAAAATGGAAAATTTTTAAAAAAATTACTGTTAATAAAGAATTATATGTGAATATAGCAATAATTAGAAGAATTAATAGAATTTATGAAATTAACGATAAATAACAAAGAAATTTGAACAGTTTAATTATCGACAAGCATGCAAGGATAAACATTAAAAACTTATACCGATATGTCAACATTTATACTTTGTCAAATATAGAATGAATATTTTCTAGAGCTTACACAAATCGGCCGGTAGGTAAATTGTATGTATGCATCGATATGTATTTATAAAGAATTTTCACTTTCCTTATAGGAAAGAGTGATAAATACATGTATAGGCAAATGCAATGCAAATGGCAAAGTTTCAAGGCACTTTTGGGTAAAGAGCTCATTCTAAAAAACTTGACACCTTTTTTCTTTCATTAATCTAACAAAAAAAAACATACTTATTAGATTTTCCTTTTGGTTAGTAAAAGCGATATCCCAAGACTCAATCTAACGGTTCCCAAATATAACAAGAACCTAACTAACGGAAATTAAACGAAAGGTTTTTATTGTTCTAGCAAATGTATTAGAAATAAATCTGTTCGATTGAGTAGTTTGTCTTTGTGTTTAATAATCATTAATTTTCGAAAGAGTGAGATATCAGTTTGA
Source organism: Glossina morsitans morsitans (assembly GCA_001077435.1). Taxonomy (NCBI): domain Eukaryota; kingdom Metazoa; phylum Arthropoda; class Insecta; order Diptera; family Glossinidae; genus Glossina; species Glossina morsitans. Next base: position 963 of record CCAG010000303.1, on the reverse strand, counting down.
GGGTTATGATTGTGTATTTATAACAGCATAATATAAATGAATTTATTGTTATTTTTGTAGATTTTTTTCTCCAAGTAGTTTGTCCCAAATACAAGGCCATATTCAAATATAACGCATACTATTACTCTTTTTCGCTCTATCAATACGTATATTTATATATATGTATGTAGAGATACATACGTGTATATACTGTGCACTGTGCTATACAAAACAATTTTTAGTGTGGCGAGTTATTGTATAAACATCAAACTACAATTTTACTACTCTCAGATACACACACACATACACACATTCGTGACTATCTATAATATTTCATAATAAAAACAGAGAGAATGACACTCATGCATATATAGAGAGAGATAGAGAGAGAAAAATACTAGATATGCAAATGTTGTCGCGCATTAAACATGTTTACGTTTATCTCTTTTTATATACATTGTCATTGTGCTTGCTCTTCTTTTTCCTCTCTTTTCGACACCCGCACTTAAACTTTTAATGTTCACTTTAACCAAACGTTTTCAATTTATTATATAGTTGAACACTAAAAGCTATTGTGACAGGTTTTTAGCACTGTTTGTTTCTTTGTTTGAATGTTTATGAAATAGATTATAGAGAAAACTATGAAAAGAATTGTATACTCGATACATAGAAAAAAAGAGAAAATAACCGGTGGTTTATTTTTTGAAAATTTTCACATGCCGTGGTATATTTAAAAGTTTATATATATATACATATTATTATATATATATATATATATCTAATTGAATTTTAGACTTTTGGTAGTACGTTTTGTAGTGTATAAGTATATATATATATCTTCATGTTTTTATACCAGAGAGCGGGAGAACATTAATTAATACATGTTTTGTTTTAGTATACATACAATTTTATAAAAACTGTGATGAAATTATGCTTTTATATATAAATTGTTTTTACGTTGTAATTAGTTATACCTATATATAT
>CCAG010000302.1:0-19283 GCA_001077435.1 Glossina morsitans morsitans | reverse complement strand
TATATATATATATATATTTGTATGTATGTATACATTTGCTTGTGTGTGTGTTTTGTTTAATTTCAATGGGTAGATGGCCGAATGAATGAATATAAAAAAAAGTTAGTTGAAAAAATCTTACCGAAATATAAAGCAAATATGTATATATGCGTTAACGTTTGAACACTATTAAATATAATATGAAATTTGAAGGAACAAATGTAAATAAAAAAAAAATTTTCATAAATACATTCAGAGTACACTATTTTTTACTCCTTAAATTTCATAAAATAATCTTTTTTCGTTTTTTTTTTTTTGTTTGTTTTTTATTACAACCTTTTTTACTTTGCTATATATAGCACAAAATATTTCAATTTTAAACTTTAAATTTGTTTTCTAAAAATTGTTCAAAGAAAAAAATGTACATTTTTTTTAAAATTTTTAATCCGCAAGTGAAGAACCGCTCACAAAATTCACACGTCCACTTTTAATGAAAAATGAAATGAAATGAATGGAATGAAATAAAATTTCCGCTGCAAATCTTTGTTTTTTCCTATTTATCTATATCTGTTCGGTTTTTTACTTTTCTTGCCTTCTCTTTCTTTACATTTTTTTTTGCATTTCGTTTTGTTCGCGTTTTCTTTCTTATTCATTGTCCATTGCAGTCAAACCCCTTATTCTGTGTAAAAACCATTATTATTATTATTATTATTTTTTTTTTTTTTTTGTAATTGTTCTTCAAATTCTTCAAATGATACACAATAGCTATGCGATCTCGTGGTAATATAAGTAAAATATAGAAAAAATTTTTGCGTAAAGAAAAGAAGGAAAAGAGGACAAGAAGAAGAAGAGCAGAAGAGAAGTTTACATATAAGAAAACTAAGAAATGTTCAATAAACTTCATTCATTAAACAATTTTGCGAACTGAGAAAAGTGCTAACGCATTACCGCCTAGATCAATACTAAATATTTCGCGCGAAATAAACCGCAAAATTACATGAAACTCTTAAAGCCAAATTGGGTAAATCACGATGGTAATTAATAATGAAGCATAACAATAAGTGAAACCATTTGTTTGAAAATGATTTTTTTTTTTTTTTTTTAAATAGAAAAACCAATATTTTCGGTGGATGTACATCAAGAGTGCCTTAAATTTGCTACGGGTGGTCAAGGCAATGATTCCGGGCGAGTAGTTATTTGGAATTTGTTGCCGGTGTTATCTGAAAAAGCCGAATTGGATGAGAGTGTACCAAAAATGTTATGCCAAATGGATAACCATTTGGCATGCGTTAATTGTGTGCGATGGTCACAAAGTGGTTTCATGTTAGCTTCCGGTTCCGATGATAAACTGTTAATGATTTGGAAGCAATCGAAAGTAAGTAGTTGTGAGCGCATTTGCTTAAGATAATAATAGAAGACAGCGGCTTTATTGATTGTAAATATGTTTGCATGTTTAAGGGTCCGAGCGGTGTGTTTGCTACGGGTGGTATTCAGAAGAATTACGAATCATGGAAATGTGTGTACACATTGCGTGGCCATTCAGGCGATGTTTTAGATTTGGCTTGGTCACCTCAGGATCGTTGGTTGGCCAGTTGTAGTATTGATAACACCATAATTATATGGGATGTGCAAAACTTTCCGGCCATGTTGGCAATGCTGAAAGGTCACACCGGTCTAGTCAAAGGCATTGCTTGGGATCCGGTTGGTAAATATTTGGCCTCTCAAAGCGACGATCGCAGTGTTAAAATATGGAAAACAAGCGATTGGACTTGCAGTAATACGATTACTGAACCTTTTGAGGAATGTGGCGGCACTACACATATATTACGTTTGTCCTGGTCGCCAGATGGCCAGTATTTGGTTTCAGCTCATGCAATGAACGGCGGGGGACCAACCGCTCAAATTATCGAACGTGAAGGCTGGAAGTGTGATAAAGATTTTGTTGGTCATCGTAAGGCAGTCACATGTGTGCGTTTTCATACAGCTATACTTAAACGGCAAGCGCCGAAAAGTCAAAAACCTCAACAGTATTGTTGTTTAGCGGTCGGTTCACGCGATCGTAGCCTCTCTGTATGGATGACGGCCTTGCAAAGACCGTTGGTGGTAATACACGAACTCTTTAACGACAGTATTCTCGATTTGTCATGGGGTCCAGACAAGTGTATATTACTGGCTTGTAGTGGTGATGGTACCGTGGCGTGTTTACAATTTTCGGAAAATGAATTAGGTACGCCGCTCTCGGAGGAGGATAAAAACGCTTTGTATCAAAGAATTTACGGTAAAAGTGCAACAAACATGGAAAATGGATCTTCCTCAGTAGCCGACATGGTTATAGAAAATTCCGAATTATTGCAATGTATTCAAGAGAAAATCAAGCCCCCCACTTTGCCTAACATATCGTCATCTAATCACAATAATAATTGTGTAGCTCCAGTCATACAAAATACAACACTGCCCTCCTCAAATGGACTAATCTGCGATATTTCAAATAATAACCCCACCACAATGATAAAATCCGGAAATCTGGCGCAGAATCCCGCATTAGTTTCCAATACTTCTCCCGTCAAAGCTATTGGTCAACAATTAGAAACGCGAACAGCTGACGGGAAAAGACGTATAACACCAGTGTTTATACCTCTAAATCAAAATGTCCCGGAGAGTGGAAATGCGAACAACTTAATTAGTTGCTCAAGAGCAACGTCCACAATAAAACAAAGTTTGGATAGTAGGACAATTGCTGCAATTGGCGCGGAAACGGGAATCAGTAATAACAAGGGTTTAGAAAGTACAGTTCTGCCAAAAGCAGCTATTACCGAACAGGAAGAAGGGTAGGCTTTTATTTGTGCTTAATTGGTTCAATCTTAACTAGACTTTTGTTTCTTTTTACACTTTTAAGCCGCTTGGATTCACGTTTAGTCAAAAGTACTTCGACTAAACCTTTAATGCAGCCGCTTAAAGTTACTCAAGACGTCTTTCAATCATTTCCCTATTTCAAGCGTACGCCGACTCCTGCAACGGATATAAATCCCGCCAGTTTTATCTCACCATCGAAAGTTTTTCAAGCTTCTACCTCAGGACCGAAAATACCGATAACCGTCACCACAAAATGTGAATTTCAAAAGACTGCTTTAGATTATCGTGTTCACGTACACAACGGTTGTGTTCATACCGCCACAGGTTTATTAGCCAAAGTAACCGCCTATAGATTAAATGTTGGCAAACTATGGGAAACATATGTAGGTGAGTTTTAGTAAAGCGCTACATTAATTAATATATGCGCCACGTTTTGAATATTCATACGTTAATATGCGCGTGTATTCAAATTCAGGTTCGCCAATTGTGAATTTTAATTTTTGCTCTAAATGCGTGATGTTGTGCAGTTTAGATGGCTCGATGCGTTTACTCGACTTACATACCGGTAGCATTATAATGCCTGCTATCTCATTAACAACCGCGGTTATACAGTGCGCTTTTGTAAGTTCCATCGAAAGATAAAAAAAGAAAGTGTTAGAAATCGAAATGAAATCTTCTCGTTTCGCAATAGTGTCCCAAAGGCCGTTTGGTGGGTGTTATCACCGAATGCGGTATCCTGCGTGTTTGGAATATAGAGACTTGTACTGCGGTATTAGCTACCACCTGTTCAGAGGTTTTTGGTAAACATGGCGCCGTTATGCAGTTTCATATAACAGAGCACGCCGTACCATTAATTATGTTCGCCAATGGCCACGCTTACTCGTATTCACCGCAACTAATGTCATGGCTAGTTTTGAATACTAAAGATCCAATAATGCGCCATGGTCTGCAGACGTCTATGCCCAAAGAATTCAACAAAAATTATTTGTCCTATCCATTGACGTCCGTGCAGGCTTCCACTAACGCGTTTGCCCAACAAACCGCAGCCATTGATTTGTAAGTAAATGAGTATATATTAAAAAAACAATTTTATTACTTTTTTTTTTATTTTAAAAAAATTTTTTTTTATTTTTTTTTTTTTTGTTTTTTTAAGAAATGCGAATGACTGGCAGACACAAGCGAAAATTATTTTCATTGAGAATCAAATTAAGTTATGTGAAGCTATTAACTCACCCGAAGAACTTAAGCATTGGTACAGCATGTTAGCTTTCCAATTGGCAATGAGCGGCAATGAAAAAAAATTAAGATTATTGCTTAATGACTTATTGGGCTCACCTTCAATAGCCGGACTCAAGGAACGGACGCATATATTGGTGCTTTTGATTCTTTCATACTGCTATTAATGTTTTTGTAATATATTTTTATGTAATTTTAGAATATATCCAAACATGATTTGTTAGAAAACATTTTGAAACAATTAAAGGCACACATAAAATGGCAACGTCTTTACATGGAGTACAATGAGTTGTATGAAAAGTATAAAATTTTACGGAAAAAAGAAGTGGACGTAGAGCCTGCATCGCTGAAATCTTCACAATGTACAATAACCTCTCAGTTTAGATCAGTGGGAGCTACACCTGCGATTACAAAAACCGAAACTGAATCTTGTGCCAAATTGGATGAACGTATGGATATGACCTAAATACAAAGCCTCGTTAAATAGCAGATTTTTGACAAAAAATCACTGCCCAGCAGTTCATTACAGTACTCTATACCATAAATAAATTATAAGAGAAAAACATGAAATGTCGATTTTACTAGATTAGGAGGTAGTATCATCTTGTGTCCGCTGAAAATGGGATCAAATTTTTTTTTTTTTTGTAATTTAATTTTAAAGAATGAAATTTTTTATTTAAAGATTGTTTAAAAACAAATTTACGTTTCTGGCAGTTCTCAGAAAATGATGCTTGCTTCCTTCGTCTACCTTGTCCTGCCGTTTGCAGTCGCAACTTTTCATTGAGAACAACATATTCTAACTAAAAGTGACGCATATTTGAATTTATTCTTCTTTTCTTTCTTTTTGAAAGAACTCGTTTAAGAAATTGTCGACACTTCTTAATTAGTTCGTCGAAAAAATCCTAAAATGCTCGCTAAAGGGTTTTATTGTAAGATTGCAAGAAGGTTTTTGCGACCGTTGGTGGAAAATTGGTGGAGTCAGTAATGCATAAACGTGGGGAACCATTGTTTCGAGAAGAACGCATTTAAACTTTTGATTATGAATTAATTTGTATTTTATCGATGCCTAGAATAATTATAATTGGTTTAATGGCATCCATTGGCATGAGAAGGTCGTCTTTCGTCTTCAATTGCTGTTTGCACTTGTCATTGGATCCAATGCATGCAAAGTCTCTTGTAATATGATTAATTCCGAAAGTACAGTTTTTGCCCCGTTTAAAATGTTTTCATCCCTTTATTTTTTTCGATAACTTGAGAAGTGTTTAAGGCAATAAAAAATACGGCACAACCAGTTGTTTTATATTATGAAAGATAGGAGTTATCAAAATTTATTTGCAGGCTTCATTAGTGCGCTCCTTTTTATTCACCCACAGTAAACGTAGAATAATTTATTCCTTTTTTATGGACTTTTAATGGGGATTTTCTAATCAAACTATAGAAGGAATATATTTTACCCATTTTTCAAGTGATTTATTGATGCCACCCAAAAGAAATGCCGCGTTTAACGCGTTAAGTACAAGTCTATTTAATTTTCTTTTTCTTCTTCTTTTTTCTTTTCTTTTCAGGAGTTGCATGAATACTGCCATAGGAAGAGTTTTAAATTAACTTAGCACAAGGTTTTATTAAATTTGTGCAGATGTATGCAATCTTTCATTACACCATCCTATTCAGAATCGATCTTACTTTCTAAATCGATCTAAGCTTGTCTTTTGGTCGGTCCGTCTTGGGTTCTTCTACCTACAGGCTGTAACATTTAAGATAATTTTCATAAAATTTGGTGCACCCATGTGCGGATCAAACCACTTCTCTTCTCTCTTCGCCTTAATTTGAAAAGTCGTTTTACGAATAACTTTAGATTGTCTAGGGTATTTAATGGTGGGCCGTGACCCTCTATAGTGTTTTAGTTAATTTATTTTTCTTTGCTTCTTTATGCAAATTGAAAGTTTGTATTCACGGCAATCGGTGTTAACGGACTCACCGAACTTCAGAAATGCACAATAAACAATTTCCCCTTCTGATCTCGTCTTGCTTTCTCTTTTAATCTTGGGAACGTTGTAATCGATTTTAATGATTGACTTCAATAAAATTCTGGTTTTTCCATATCACCTGTTCTCGTCGCACTTTTTTGAGGAAAGCGTTTAAGATTCTGAATAAGAAATCCCGTGCATCGTCGTTATAACATTCTTGCCGTTCTTCGTAGTTTTCACAAGAGATGGGAGAAAAAAAAAGACAAAGTTGTGTACATGTTAACATAGGCTGTTAGAAGAAATTCACCGGGTTATCAATGAGACGACCGAGACTAAGTTTAATCAACACCATCCGATATTTACTTCCGGTTGTAAATTATTTAGGAAAATATATTAAAATGTTTACATTGAGTCTGTGCTGACATATTAAAAATGGATCAGGGATTCTCAACTACCATTAATACAATCAAACGAAATGTGCCGTCCGAATTTGCCCAATTTTCGGCTGCAACAAGCGGTTAGACTCTTTTTCACTCGCATAAAAATGTCACGCTAGTCTTGAATATTCAAGTGCAACCTTTTAAAAATAGAATAATAAAATTCGGATAGGTCTATAATAAAAGATGGGGTTGATACGCTCGAAGTTGAACTATTTTCATTCTATTAAAGTCATATACATATATATATATATCCAAAAACTATCTTACTTGTTATTAGTAATATCTGGCCATTTTGAATGACTTCGAATATTTGTTTGATTGTTCTCAGCAGGATTCTCTCTTATTTCAAAATCATTTTGTACATTTTTTTAAGTTCGTTTGATGTCTGTCCTTGTAATTTGTATTTACCCCACGTAATTTTTTGGAATAAAATTTTATAAAACTCTTATAAAAACAAAACCAGACTCGAATTTCTCGACCGGATCAAAACTGTTGTTCCTAGGAAAAGCAAAGCTTTTATGCAACAGAAATTTTGATTTTTAATATAATTTATGATAAAAATTGTCCCATAAGAGTGAATTATTTGACACAACTCCATATACATGTTCTCACGAAAATTATGCCTGGACGGTATTGAACGGTATTATTTGTCAGATTAGATTTTATTTCAAATGTAAAGGATATAAAGTTGAGCTTTCCCCGATTGTAATATTTTTAATTGTTCAAACTTTCATACATTAGAGGATTAACTTTATATTACTGAGATCTTATTTAATTCCATTTATTTTGTTTATTTAATATATCAAAGAATGTTTGTAAAGCATTTTTTTCGAAATAAAAAAGGAAAAAAAAAAGATGATTATGTACAAGAAACTAAAGTAAAATAACATAATTAAATCTATAAATGAACAGACAATGAAAATTTAAGCCTATTTATTGCATGTAATGCGGTCCAGGTGTCGGTACACTTTTTAGCGGAGAATCATAGTCAATTTCAGGCTGCTCAGCTATAGGGCACTCTTGCAAAGACGCACCAATGCGTTCCTGTAATGTTTCATATAGTTTATGAACTGTTTCATTGTGTCCTGTTGTAGGTTGCATGGCCTTCATAAGGCTGCTCAAACGGCCACTTGGCAATTTATTATGAACATACCTAAAAATGCAAAAAAAAGAAGAAAAATTTAAGCGAGACTTTAACGATAGGAACCTTTTCAATATATAATTTCTTGGTATCTTCGCTGTCCGTAAACTTCGATATACTTTTATCAATGAAAATATTTGCATTTTGTAATGCCGTACGCAAAATTCGATGATAAGTAGGATTTTAGCATATTAACTAGAGGTGGAAAAAAAATTAGGAGACCCCTTGCATATTCTTCGTCCTTATAAGGAATAAGCCTTTGTATGACAATAAAGATCAAGTTTCATGAATGTTGGTCCAAAGCCATGATTTGTCGTCTAAATGTAGTATAGAAACTTTGATTTCGGTGTAGGTTAATTTTTTCGAATCCTTCCCTATAGAAGGATTCTCATGAAGAGTAAACTTTTACAGAGCAATAAGATCATAGTCATCGATGATCTATTTTCTTGAAACATGTTTTTTATATCCAACACCGTGAGATGGGCGTATAGTCACTTTGGGTTTTTCTATAATGCATGTAACGCGCAAAAGAAGGCTTCAGAGACTCTATAAAGTAGTTGATCAGCGCGAAATTCTGCGTTGATTTAGCCATGTCTGTCCGTCTGTGTGGTGTGTGTTGCTGGCACTCTCCTCATCGCAAAAATGGAAATCTCGACTTGAAATTTGGTAGCAGCAGCATTGGAATTTTCTGCACACAGGTTGGCATTGAAAATGGGCAAAATTGGTCAGAGCAGAAGCGCGCAGTGAGGCATAAACTGAACGCAACTCAGTTTTTTTACCAAAAATTATTGGATTTTTCTCGTTCCGCGCAAATTATTAAAGTTAGAAGGCTGAAATTATCCACATTTACTTTAAGAGATACTTTACTCTCTCGGTCCAAAAATGGAACCAATCGACCGTGTCCACACAAACTTACGAGTAATTAAATTTAATTTTTTTCACTTCTTTGAGGTTTTTGCTTAATTATCATACGGCGAACAAGACAGAACGTTTAAAACTATTGTGTACACTCCTCAAATAAAGATCTGCCTAAAAATGGGCTAATTTTAAAATGATGGTCGTAGACACCGCGATTAATTTTTTCTCAGTAATACCAGCGATGTGGGTATCAAATAAAATAACTTGGAGAGTAGAGTGCGAAAAGCATAGTGATGGGTATGCGAGGCAGAAAAATAAAACTTATATGCGAGTTTAAACAAATTTGCAGTAAAATCAGTCACGTGTACTTCTGATAGGCAATTTTTTTTTATTATATATATTATATATATATATAACTAGACCCTTAGGTGATGACCCTTAAACGTGCGATGGTGATGAGGGAGAGTTATAGGAAAAGAGGGTTAGAGAGAGGGAGTGGTGTTTGTGAAAGTTGATCTTGAAAATTGAGATATAAGGTGCGGCAGCTTTCCAGCCACTGCAGGTGGATTGTTCCAAAGGCCGGCGGTATGTTTAAAAAACGACGAGCAGCGGTGTTCACGAAAAAATATATGGTTTTCATTAATAAAATCATTAATGTAAAAATGTCCTGTGAACGAAAGGATTACATCGCATAGCATAGTTGTTATTATAATATAAGGCACATCAATATACTTAATATTAATAAAGGAGAGGTTATTAAGCAAATAAAACAGCCAGATGTATCCTAAGCTATACCACAGAGTAATCACAAGTCATAGAGACTTTTCGAACATGTTTTATAACAGAATTGATGTATGAAAGTTTTACGGGCAATGTGATTGATTTCTGAACTACACGCGGCCAAAAAAAAAAAAATGTAACATTACGCGATGAACCGTGCGTACTATTCATTCTCTCGTTAAGAAGAACTCAATTCTGCAACCGCACCATCTCTTAAAAGATATATCTTTAATTTAGCAAGGATTTGACAAATTTTTCATTGCATGGACTTTACTTGTAAAGTTTCTCACGCGTCTATCTTTATGGAATTATTGCGAGACCCATTATACCGAGAACGACAATAATCATAAATATAATGAAATTTATATTACATATGCTAAAGTCACGCGCGCAGACAGACATTTTGAATCACTCCGGAAAATAATATTTGTTAAAATGCAAGCTACAAATTGCGTTATTGACCATGAACGATCAAAATATGATAGAAGTACATTCAAATGTTCTCTTATTGTATTGTACGAACTGGGATGATTACCTAAGGAGGTTATTATTAAGAATTTCTTTTTTTCGGCATTTTTTTTGTGCGAAAACAGAGAAGGAATATCTTTTATGTCCAAAAACAATGCTTACACTGCATAAAGGAACTTATTATTTGTAGTAGTGTTGCTAAGCTGGCGAAGTTTGATCAAAATTATGTCCCGTTGCAAAGAAAAAATATAACATAAAACAGCGAAACAAGGCAATCCACTACACATTTATAACTATTTCGCAAGTAAATTCAATTCAATGCAAATTGTATATCACATTTTTGGACTTTAAAAAAAAAGAGCGCACGACTTTCGAACGGATAGATTAATGTAAAATAAAATTAAGCAAACTTTGTATTATAATAGAAGAAAATACCATAAAAGTTTAATCATATGCCTGGTGACATTATCCCGTGTTAAACCAGCAAAAAGAAATTCATCAAAGAGCGTAGTACAAAAGTCCTCGGTAGTAAATTCTTCAGCCATAGGTATTAACAAAGCAATCTGTTTGTAGCAACAAAATATTAATATATACATAAATTTTCGTATATAAAAATAAATTACCAATGAGTGTAGGAATGGGTCTTCATAAGCTCGATCATCTTTGCAGGAAGATAAAATAGCCAAAACCCTTAGCACACCAACACGGTCTTTTTGCCGAGCTGTATTCAAAGTATAATACATAGCCAATATGCTAGCGACTGAACTTTCTTGTATGTAAGCTTCAACCGCATCAGGCGCCGGCCCTGAATGTTCTATAGTAGTTAAGGCGGACTCTCTTTCATCTGGTGGCAATTTAGAGTGTAAGCTGCGACACTGATCATCGACTATTAGAGACATAAGAGCGGGCAAAAACTTAGTAACCACCTGTGAATCTAATTTGGGCTCTTTGAAATCCTGGGAATCTATCATAACCCAAGCACTCAAACCCAATGCCAACATTCTTAAAAGCAAGATCAATATAGTGTTATCTCTTGGTAAGCCTTCATTATTAATTAAATGCTGCAATATTTTAATAGCAGATGTGGCCAAAAAGTTAATAGCGTACGGGTCGCAAAGAGTCATCGAAAGATCGCCTAAAACCTGTTCTTGGCCACGCTTAATATTGTCTAGAAAACCTTGTAGTTCGCGTGAGCGCTTAATATCAACATTTTTCTCCCGTATACAAGCATCTAAACACCATGTGAATTTATGGCAAGGATCGACCGATATAATTTCCTGCACCTCAAGGTCATGTAAAGCCATCAAAAGCTCAGCTCGTAGTGTGCAATAATGAACGTTACGCGTACGCAAGAATAATGTTCGTAAAAACTGCAAGACCATGTCATATAACTTGACACTATTCCCAATCATGTTGGCCAATTTCTGAACAACTTCACCTTGCCTACGCACTTTAGGCGATGGATGAAAGAATAAATTATTTAAATTCGTATGATCGAAAAGGACATGCTCCTTTTCTCTAATATACTGAGATAAAAGCGGTGATACTTCATCGCCAAATAATGACTGATGATCGCGCCATATTTGCCTTTTTACCTCGGTGTCGGTGTCCGCATACAATTCTCTATCTCTGACTAAAATACGTAAGTACTTATCGTCTATGTGTGGAGTATTACGCAGTATGGCCATAACTACAGGGCGCAATGCTTTTACTCTTACTACGGGAAAACTTTTAATTAACAATTCTTTTAGCTTCTTATCACGTTCTCGTACATCTTTTTGTCCTAGCTCATTAATGTGAGTTATTAATTTTTCTCGCAACTCTTCCATTAATGAAGTATGAAAATCCAAGCGCCTTACTCCATGTAAATCCAACAAAGGCAACATAGGCCTGAGCGATGGTAACAGTACACCATTTTCTAACTTTCAAGCATATAAAATAAAATAGATTTTGAAATGAATAGCATTTTGAGGTAAATATATTTGGAATACCTGAAAACTTTCTATAGCCTTCAAAGGATCCGTACAAGATGTTAAAGCTTCTCGTAAATAAGCTTGCCCAGGGATATGTACTTCTTCTAAACCGGTACCCGTAAATTTGGGAGTTGATTGAGCCATAGTTCCGAATGTATTTTATTTATAAACCTCGTTCTCCTCTTTTCAATATTTTTAATTCCAGCACTTTGTTGGCTTTACACAGGGTTACCTACACAGTGAATGTTTATTTTGCTGCAATGGATAAGTGCAATGCGTAAACGATAATGGGCGTTCCAATAATAGTCGTCAGATGGAGACACGATCCTAAATCATACGTTCATCAGGTATTTATACCTTCATTTATGTGTTCTCTGATGAACATTTCTGCGTTTTACAAGTTGAATTCATGGGTATATTCCAATCCGGAAATATAATTTATAACATTGAAATTTTCATAAAGTAAAATACGACATTGACTTTAAAATTATTTTATTTAACACAAATGAAATCTCGATCGCCGTAACTAATGTATTTTCAATCGCACTTCTCTTCTACAACGAGTAATTAATTGGTCATTGTAGCAAGTTCTTAATAAAACATTTCCCACACGAACAGTTGAACTTCCACTGCAAACTTAGGTGCAGTTATCCTAAACACAAATAAGTTTACTGCAAAGAAAAACTTTTATATTGTAGTATATTGTAGTATTGTATAGTATATATACTATATTGTTGTGTACTGTATCGGAACAATGAATATTATCAAACTAACACAAAGCTTGAGATATCTTGCCTACGCCTGTTTGGCAGATTTAGGAGAGGGGTGCGTTCCTCGCACATTTGTGCATACGTGTAGTAAAAACACTCGAAACTCGAAAATGAACCCTAGTTAACGCCATACGTAATCAGTGTCATTATTTGAATTGAAGAAAATTAAATATTAGTATTTTATGAAACATTTTTGACAATATTCGATACTTTTCTAAAAATTTAAACATTTCACTAGCGCTACTTTCGCGTGAAGAAGAAAATTGCGCTTGGCAGTACTTGTAAAAATAGTGCCGAGTTCACAATACGTTTAAGTGGTTAAGCATTTAGAAGATTCCATTTTTACTCAGTGTTTAACATTAAAAATTAACATCTCAAGCTTCTATATTTCATAGTAAAACGGGAAAAAGAAACACTCACAAATACGAACAATGCGTAATCTGAAATATAGTCATCTCTCGGTTGAGAAAAAACTCTTCTTATTACGAAAAACATATAATTGGACATTAAAGAACATGTTTAGTAAATATACTTTGAAAAAATTGGGCCGTTTTTATAAACGTGGGCGTGCAGAAAAAGTAAACGGTATCGAGAACTTTACAGTATTTTTTTTTTTAATATTTTTAGAGAGTCATTTTGGAAGATATAGATTTCAATGCATAAAAATATCTAAAAAACGCTCAATCAAATGATCTTTTAAAAATGCATCAGGTAAGGTGAGGGATAAATATAATGAATTCATATTAAAGTAAAACTACTTTTTTCCCCAAACCTTTTGAAAACAAAAAGAAAATAAAATATACCTAAGGTATACAAATTTGTGATAATTTGACAAGAAACTTTTACTCACGAGCTTTTTTTTAAATAAATCCCACTCTAATTTCTTTGAATATTGGCATCACTTATTCAAATATTATTGGCATTATTATTATAATTTTGTTTACTTTTGAGAGGAGAACTTTTCGATACTCTCTTTCTGGCATTATTTGTTCAAGTATTGCTAGCACTGTTATTGTAATTTTCTTCTTTCTCCGCCAGGCCCAACTCAGCAAATCATTTGAGGGGTAATAACGTATAAAAAATTTTGCTTTCGCTTTTGTATTCAGCTGCTCGATAAAATCGCTTGATTACTTTCTTCATGAACAAATTTATTAAGCGTTAAGAGAGTTACTATATTCTGACAATGACAAGATTCTGAGAATGAAAAATTGCAAAATTTGAACTATTCAACATTTTGGCTTTCATATAAAAACACACAGAAAGTCAGTTTACTGTTTATTGTTTCCAATTTGTCTTTTTTTTTTATCATTCTTTATAAGAAAATGTCTAAAATGCTTTAAGCTATTCAGTTTCATTTCCCGTTTAGTGTAGAAAAGATATTTCAATGATTTCAATAACCTAATAACTAAAAAAGCTTATGATGACTGCATTGGTTTGCTAATATAAAGAATAAAAATATAAGAAAATGATATATATATATAAAATATAGGCCGGAAATGAAAGGAAAGCCTTATAGAGCGATTAATTGATTTATTTCAGAGATTCTTTCATTACAGGAATTGGAAGATTCATTGATACTTCATTAAAGGGGCATTTATAAATGAAATTTGATTTATATATTCTAGGATAATCATAGTTTCTATAGATCTCAAAGTTTCAGAGTGCACGTATATACTAATACCTTACTAACCAACACTTTTGACGATTGATATCAATCACGTTTATATACTCACACGCAAGATTCTTTACCTCAGTGTGCCTGTATAGCAGTGGGCTCTTCTCTTTGTGAAATGTGTTTGTTCAAGTTTAGATGACTTATTGAAGAACTTTAAACATAAATTTAATTCGTTCGGGTAACGACAAAACGGCAAATACTTATCCATGCGAGTGCACATAAATGCGTAATGCATTGCATGAAGAAAAAACCCTCGTTTCGACCTATAGCTCCGTAATTGATAGAAAAAAGGGGAATAAATGAAAACTTCAATTTTTTTTGGTTTCTTTTTCTTCTCAGTTTTATTTATTTATATATTTTCATCAATTCAAGGCCTAAATTGAAAAAAAAAAACTATTTTCTCGCTTTTTTTTTGTTTACATATTGATTGATTATTCAATTAGTAAATTCAAACATTTTTGCTTGTTTGCCTTGTTCTTCTTTTTCTATATATTAAGAGTTAGATTACCTTGCGTGGGCTAACTGCGCATACGAATACAAAAATCAAGTTTAATAAGTTATTGAGATAAATACTCTTTTTCTTTTCTGTTTTTTTTTTACTTCAACATTTACGAGAGAAAGAATGATCGTTTTGTGTAGGATGCTGCGGGGGCTCATTTACCATAAACAAATATTCATTGCTTTTTTGCAATGATTTTCTGTCTTTTTTGTTTTTCATTTTTTTTTGTTTTTTGGCAATTTTCAAGGATATCTTATGCTTTATAATTTTATAATGTAATAATTATAAGTTTTAGTAATAAAAAGAAATATATATAAAAAAAAAAAAAAACAAAAATAATTAGTTGAAGATAAATTGCATTTGATTTTGTTACGTTTTTATTATTTCTAATAGAAAAAAAAATATATATATATATATAAAATTTAAACAAATATTGGAAGTTATTGAAGAAGAGAAGCTATTCTTGTTTTAATTAAAGGGGTTGGTTCTCTTTACTTTTTATTTTTTGTTTCAATTTAAAAAATCAATAGTAGTTTGATTTTCGAAGGTAGGAGATGTTATAAAAAAATATTTCCTCTTTTTATTGTATTTACTTTTTTTTTTTAAATAAATTTGTGTGAATTTATAGGTTTTTTTTCGTTTGGATTCGTTCCATTTTTTTTTGTTTGTTCTTTTTTTTTTTTGAATTCCTCTTTTCCATACTAAATTTTCTTCTTACATTCGTTAAATTTATTTTGCATTGCGTTTACAATATTTCATTTCACGAAAACTTTTGCGCGATTTGCTCTCTTGCTCATCTTTTTCTATATATTTGAATAAATTAAAGAATCTTGGAGTTTTCCTTAATTGTTTATTTTGTTATTGAATAAAATTTCTCTTTTTTTCTGTTATTTTTTATTTCTTTAGCTTTAATAACATTTCATGTAAATTTAGTCTTTTTTTTGCTTTCAATTCTCTTAAAAAGTAAATATCACACAAATTTTCGTTTTTTTTTTTTTATTTATTTATATTTTAACTTTTCGTATTAAAATTTGTTTATTTTTATACTTTATAAAGTCAAATGCAATTTTTTCTTTTTTGTAGCACTGAGTAAAATGAAACGCTTAATAAAAATATAAAAAACATTAATAAATCAATAAAAAAAAAAATTTTAAAATTTTAAGGGCTGAATTTATTAGAATATAATTTTTTTTTTTTTGTACAATGAGTAATTTTTTCTTTTTAATAAAATTTAGTTTTTACTTTTTTTTTTTCTTTTATAAAAACAATTCTGTTAATGGATAACAATACATTTTATTTTATTTCGTATTAGGTTTTTTAATTCCTTTTTATTTATTTAAATATTTCTTGTTTTTAAGAAAAGTTTTCCAAATGAATTTTGATTTTATTTAATGAACACAAAATGAAAAAATATTTCAAGTTAATTATCAAACTACCGCATGACGCACTTAATTACATATTGTGGAAAAAAAATACATATAGAAGGCACACAACGAGAATATGATTAAAAAAAAAAAAGATAATAGAGATAGATACACTTAACTATCATATGAAAGTCTCCATTTATGACATGAAAGAAAATAGTTCAGTATATATATATATATATATGTATATATATATATATATATTGAAGATGTTTGAGAATGCGTAATTACTAACCGTTAAGTCAATATTTATATCTTCCATAGAAGAAGGTAACTTGGTTCTCAACTAAACTTTATACTTCTTTCGCGTATATACAAATCTAAAAATATTTGTAAATGTATCAACATCAATAACTGCTATATTAAGTAAACATTTATCGCATGAAAGAGAAGACCAAACTTTCACTGAATAAATTAGAATATTATCGCTTTATTATTATTCCTATAGCACGCGATAATACAATCACATGATACTTCCCAACCGCATGGCAATTTTGTTCTACTTAACCCGAATGAATATCAATCATTTCATTGTTTATGCAATAGTTAAGTAAGATAGAAACTCGCTCGAATTTCATGTGAGTTTTTAGTTTGAGACTATTCTTCTCTCTACATCTGCCCCTAGACCGCTTCGAATATCATTGCTGTTACGGACAACCAGAATTCAGAATTTCTTCTCTACATCCCGCACTTTCACTTATCTGGCGACTCGTATTGTAGCATTATACTATTCATTATTCTTTATCACTAAATTGTGAAATTATTGTTAGCATTGACTGAAAGGTGAGCCAGGCTCGCTTCATAAATATTATTGGAAACATTTTTATTCAAAATATATTATTTATTAGATAATCATTGAAACCGATTGTTTTCAGAATCTATCTCCGTACTCCACAAGCCATACAAAAGTAGATCTTCAAGAAATTAGATGGTTTCTCCCTCGTATCTTTTAATCACAGAAAAATCATATTTTTCTATGCCAAAAGTAAATTTAATTTTCAATAATAATAGAAAATCCTTGGAGTGAAGTTAGAAACAAATTAAATAAATTATAAAAAAAAAATTGAAACGGATGAAGACTTTAATCCATTTTTTTCTTTTTTTTCACATTACTACTAGTTAGCTACTTTTTTAAAAAACAGTGTAAAGAAGCAATGAATCGTAAGAATATTGAGGGATTTCGCGAATCGGCAACCCGAGAAGACTCAAATTATTGATACAGTCTCTTAGTATTTGCAATCACTATGCATAATAAATAGTCAGGGGTTGATAGCGTTTGGTGACAGTTTTTTTTTTTTTCGTGGTGCATGCGACAACAAATAAAAGTAAGATATGTTATGTTCGTGGTTAAATAGCAATTTATTGAAGAAGCGATTACGATGTGAAAAATCTAAAGCAAATATATCGTCAATAATTTATATAACTAACGAATCGAGGTATACCGGACGTATTTATTTACAATAAAGCGCTGGCGATTAGAATTGATTTTTGGTTTGAAGTATGAAATTATTATTTATATTGATCTCAAAACTTTAACCTAAAATATTAATCCTAGGCATTGTGAAAATGAAATCTTTATAAAGAAAACGGAAACTTTTAGTCTAAAAACATATATATATATATTTTAATATTTTTTTTTTTCTTTTTTTTCTTGTAAAGTAAGAAATGTAACAAACAAAACAAAAATTTTCATTTTCAAATAGAAGATATTAAAATAAGATAATGTACACATACTGTGCGCAATTATGCTCAGTTAGCTTTGTATTCAAATGTCATTTTCTCTCAGACTATGCCGCCTTCTACATGTGCTCTATGAATTACTTACGCGAAAAAAAAACAAAAAAATATATTCAAGAGTAAGAGAACTTATTAAAACTAAATTTTCTGGACTTTCCTTTTTTGTTTTGACTGAATTGAGAAAAAAAAAAAATGTATTTTCATATTATATCTCCAGAACAACAACATTTCTTCACTTGTGTAGGGGAACACGTGTATTTACAGAATCCTGTCTACTTATTGTTTTTTTCAATTTAAAAGAAATGAACAAATAAATAATGTAATTTTTTGGTTATGTATTAAAAACGTTGCTTTCACCATTTTTATTAAAGCAAGTGTTGTTTTCCTTTTTTTTTTTTTTTAATAAATACTTGAAAGTATTTCTTGTTATATCCTCTTGCTTGCTTTTTTTTATATCTATTTATGTAGATTTAAAGAAAACTGAAATGAAAAAAAAAAAAATAAATAAAAAAACCTTAACACAAAAAATGTAGTATTTGGAGAGAGAATGTGCCTCATTTCATCCATAAAAAAAAAATTCTTTTTAATAAAAAATTTAAATAAGTGGAAAATGTTTATATATAATTTTTAAGTCTATATCACATTACATGTATTTTTCCGTATTTATTGTTTTTTTTTTCTTTAGTTGTATAATAAATGCAAAAATATTGTTTTCTTAGTTTGCTTTCGCATTTTTTTTAACTTTTTCTCTTTTTTTTTTTTTTTTAAAGTTAAAGTTAATACTCACAGCATACGTTTTAAAAGAATTTAAAAAGAAAAAAAATTAAATTATTTTAATATAAAAACAAAAAAACGAGATCCTTGTTTATTTATTGGGTACCGCGTAAGTTGATGATTTAGTAAAAAAAAAAAAAAACAAAAAAAAACAAAAAAAATCGTTATTCAACAAAAATATGATTTATTAATTATAATTACTTTCAAGTTTAAATAAAATTTTAATAACTTTTTTGTTTTTTGTTTCTCCAAGTGTTTCGTTTTCTTTCTAATCACGTTCGATGTTAGTATAATAATTTTGCATATGCTTGGAAATGTTTAAAAATTTCTTAAACTTGGCTCGAAAATTTTTAAGTTCGCTTTTGCTCTCTTCTTTTTTGTATTTACGCTTTAAAAAAAAAAAAAGAAAAAAAAAAAACCTTACATTGCATTTGTTAATACATCATCACATTTCTTTATGTATTTGTATATACATGTATATGTGTATATATATGAATTTCTCATTTTATATATAAATATTAAATTGGAATTTATGTTAGTTTTTTTACTTTGTAAATAATAATGAAACAAAAAATATTCGTAGTAATTCTTGTTTGTAATATAAAAATATTAAAAAAATGTTGATAATTATGAACATTTCAATAAATATTTGTCTTCCTTTCATTAAAGTCTGCATTCTAAGGGTTGTTTTCCTGCTTTAGTTAATTAA